>UELW01000359.1:0-11806 GCA_900490495.1 Danionella dracula
CAGCAAGAGGTACGGGAGGGAGAGAGCGAGAGAGGAGAGAGTAGAAGCAGAGGGAGAGGAGAGAGGAGAGGGAGAAGAGAGAGACAGCAAGAAGGTACAGGAGAGAGAGATGAGAGAGAGAGAGAGAGAGAGAGACAGCAAGAAGGTACAGCTGAATGAGAGAGAGATGAGAGGAGGAGAGAGACACGAAGGTACAGGAGAGAGAGAGGGAGAGAGAGAGGGAGAGCGACTGTGTGCACCTGAGCGGATGTTGCTGTCCGACTGAGCCGACTGTAGAAACGGTCTCCCCACGGTCTCCAGGTTAGCCGGCTGACTCCCGGTCCTAACACACACATACTACGTTACCGTGAAAACCACAGCATCAGCACCATCGCCATGACAACCCTGTGTACCTCCTCACCTGAGCAACCCGCTGGGGGTGACCTGCAGAGTGTCCTTCTGAGATGAGCTTAGACTCCGCCTCTTGCTCTGACCTCGTGAGAGGCGGGCGGAGCTTGCCTTTGCAGCCTGGCGCTCACTGATGATGCGTATTGGTATGGTGCGTGTGATTGGCTGAAAGACAATGGCTCCGGTGGAGAGTGAAATGGGTCGGCGTCCGCCAACGTGGAAGCGAATGAGCGCCGGGATGTTATCGAACTGATCGTTCTCGAACTGGAAGAGCTCCCTGGCGTATCCCTGCACAGACCCGCAGGCGACTTAAAGAGACGGTACACACTCATACACGCCAGAACACTATAGTTTAGCGGAAACGGAACCTGCTGACGGAGAGGTCCTGACTTGTACCTGTTTGGGCCTCAGAGTGACGCGGATGATTTTGAAGTGCATTGGAGCGTTCTTCCACATGCAGCTCAGGACGTAGTCACCGGTGCTGGAGCTGGAGTCTCGAACCAGGAACTCTCCGTCCCTGCCCAGGAGGCCCTCGGCTCCCTGAAACGGTCACAGATGACCCCAGAGGTTATGATGAGGATCCGCTCCTGTATCTTCTCTGAGTGAATGGACGGTATCTCTGGGATCATTAGACCATGGTGACGCACCTCTCTGTCGATTGGTCCATGGTACCAGGCATGGCTCCTCAAATCCTCAGTGCTGAGCTTCAGCTCTTCCTCCAGCTCCTTCTTCAGGGAGTCCATGTCCTTCTGACCTGAAAACACCTACAGAAACAGCGGCACACATCATAATCACGCACTGCTTGACCAATCCCTCGGTCGAGGAAATCATTTCATTTATTTAGAACAGAATCGTCTTTTGCAGAAATCAGGTCTCACTGATGATCTCGAGACAGAACACACTCACCTGAGAGATGAAGGCGCTCACACTCCTCCTTCTGCTGCTGCTGCTCCTGCTGCTGCTGAAAGAGTTAAAACCCTCCATGAGCTTTCATTTCTTTTAGAATTGAACCCATTCCCAGGTGCTTCTCCCCACAGAGCTGATTCTAACAGTGGATTTAGTTGAAACCCTGTTCGTGTTGAGCCTTCACAGATAGAAAACTAAATACATCAGAAGCGCTGATCTGCCAGAGCAGCGGAGCACAGATCATCAGCGCTGACAGCAGTGTTTTTGCTGAAGTGGTTTCCTTCCCGTCTCTGCCACAGCCCTGCAGCATTGTCTCTCTCACCTCAGGGACGAGTGGATAGCTGTCAACAAGAGGTTCTCATCCGATTAAACAACCAAACACAGGCCCTGCTGCTCTCAGGAAGCGTCCAGCACTCAGGATCAGGCAGAGCAGTGCGTTTCTTGAGAGTGTGCTATTGTTAACCACTGCTCTGATCACCCGAGTCCTAGAACTCAAGTTCAAGAGTGAGTTCTAGAGCAATGAGTCTGAGAGGGACCCTGAGAGCACTCGTCCCAGAGGGCAAGTTCTGGAGGACGAGTGTCATGCTGCCTACACACCAAGCGCGAGTGATGCGGGAAGAGCAGCTGATTTCAATGTAAAGTCTATGTAAAGACGCGTTAAGGCCCCCGCAGCGCGAAGGCTCCGGACCACACGGCGCGGGAGACGCGAGCGGCACGAGAGACGCGAGCGGCGCGAGAGACGAGGCGCGGCAAACCGGACTGATCGCGGCAGCAGGAATATTTTCTACTCAGGCGAAAGTTCATTTGCGCAGCAACCAATCAGGGGCTTGCTCTTGTCGTTACATGATTGTTCTATGAAGCGGGAACATGAGCAACAACAATAGAGGAGACAAATATCACAGTTTGTGGGCAGCCAGAATTAATAACTTGTTTAATTATCCATGTGGAAGCAAAAATGACCTTGCTTGGAATTTAGTGGGTGCTGAGGTGGCTGAATCTGGTAAGTTACACACTTTTAATTAATCAAGCTGATATAAATGGATATTGTGCTGATGTTAGCTAAAGCTAAGCATGATAATTTATCAGAGGGAGTGTGCAGGAAGAAGTTGAGAGGGTTGAGGGACACTTTTTGAGGGAAAGGAGAAAGGAATAGGAGAGAAAGAGAAGGTCAGCAGCAGGTTTGCTCCGGTCTCATCATCGACACGCCTCTCCCGGTGAGCTCGCGCTTAGTTCCGCGCCGTTCTCGGAGCGGACGTCCTCATGCGAGTGCACCCCAGGTTTGAAAGCATGGACAGAATGCAGGACACGCGTTCTGTCCACGTGTTTAGTACTTGGTCTGAACGCCCTGTTAGAAAACAAGTTCTGGAGGACGAGTCCTAGAGGGCGAGTTCTGGAGGACGAGCCCTGGAGGGCGAGTTCTGGAGGACGAGCCCTGGAGGGCGAGTTCTGGAGGACGAGTCCTAGAGGGCGAGTTCTGGAGGACGAGCCCTGGAGGGCGAGTTCTGGAGGACGAGTCCTGGAGGGCGAGTTCTGGAGGACGAGCCCTGGAGGGCGAGTTCTGGAGGACGAGTCCTGGAGGGCGAGTTCTGGAGGGCGAGTTCTGGAGGGCGAGTTCTGGAGGACGAGCCCTGGAGGGCGAGTT
The DNA here is from genome assembly GCA_900490495.1 of Danionella dracula. NCBI lineage: Eukaryota > Metazoa > Chordata > Actinopteri > Cypriniformes > Danionidae > Danionella > Danionella dracula. The sequence continues at coordinate 2,936 of UELW01000359.1, forward strand.
CTGGAGGACGAGTCCTAGAGGGCGAGTTCTGGAGGACGAGTCCTAGAGGGCGAGTTCTGGAGGACGAGTCCTAGAGGGCGCGTTCTGGAGGACGAGTCCTTTAGGGCGCGTTCTGGAGGACGAGTCCTGGAGGGCGAGTTCTGGAGGACGAGTCCTAGAGGGCGAGTTCTGGAGGACGAGTCCTGGAGGGCGAGTTCTGGAGGACGAGCCCTGGAGGGCGAGTTCTGGAGGACGAGTCCTTTAGGGCGAGTTCTGGAGGACGAGTCCTGGAGGGCGAGTTCTGGAGGGCGAGTCCTTTAGGGCGCGTTCTGGAGGACGAGTTCTTAAGGGCAAATCTGAGGTCCAGAGTCTGAGAGAGCGATCCTGAGACGGTCATAGAGGATGGTTCTATAGGTGCAAGTTCTATTGAGAGTCCCAGAGGGAAAGTTCTTGAGGGAAACACCTAGAAGGCTGGTTCCTGAGGGCAATCCAAAGATCTGAGAGGGTGATCCTGAGAGTGCTTGAGGACGAGTTTTAGTGGACAAGTCTGAGAGTTCTAGAGGCAAACTTTTCAGGGTAACTCTGAGATAGAGAGTCTGAGAGGGCGGTTCTAAGAGCACTGGTCCTAGTGAGCAGGCCCGGCGCGACAAGGCAGGCACACCAAGCAATTGCTTGGGGCCCCGAGCTGGCCTGGGGCCCCAAGACAACAACTGGTTAAGAATAAAATGCAGCGACAAACTGTGTGAGCGCCTCATTGATAGTGAATGCAGTAGAGTGCAGTGGCAGTGACACTATTATCGGGATCCCCCTCAAGGGGGCCCCCTCGCTGACAGCAGCCCACCAACTACGCAATCTCTGCTGCCGGCAAAATACAAAACTTCCTCGGCAGTCATGAAGCGGAATTATGCTTCAGGAAGCCAAAAAAGAAAGAAGAGAAAGGAAGAGGAGGATAAGAAAAAACAAGGTAGTGGTAAGTGATAAACGACACACATAAAATAGCTCTACTTGTCTTGTACAAATTTTAGATTTAGTTATTGTGCACTTTTTAATGTATATTTGATTGTATGGTACAGTGTTGTTTTTTGAAAATGTTCAATTGTTGAAAATGTTCAAATTTTATTCACTTTATATGCAACAGCAGTATTTGCACTGTAAACCTATTTTATTTATATAAAGTGTGAGTGAATTTAAACTGTACGGCTATGCTGTGGTTCCTTTGCGTGCGTGCGGGGGCCTCCATGTCCATTTTGCTTGGGGCCCCCAAATTCCTTCAAACGGCCCTGCTAGTGAGAGATTTAGAAGACCCCAGATCTATAAGGCAGGTTCTTCAGGGCTATCCTGAGATCATGAGGAACGTGATCCAGAGAGTGAGAGTCCTAAAGCAATTAGTGCACGCGGTATTATTTTTGTCAGAAAAGGATGAGCAAAAATATAAGCTTTAGGAATAATCTTTTGAAATGAACAATCTCAACACTTGGAAAACACTCTTATCCTGTTACTGTTTGGTTTCCCGAACTATTAGAATAACATCTAATAACATTACTGTTCCTAGTTACCTCTGAAAACAGCCGACAAAACATAAACATGGACACAACCAGAATAACCACAAATACATATTTTAAATAAAAGTTTACATTTCTCCATTTTGAGATAACAAACCAATAATTAAACCCCTTGTTCTCAATGTTAAAGAGATGAAGCGTGGAGGTGGAGCCACTCTGTTTCTCAACTCTTCCTGGTCTCCAGCTCTGATCCCAGAAGCTCAGGATCCATCAGGAACATCTCACACTGCAGCGAAGCACCAGCAGAGACGCGCCCTCTCAGACCGGACCCCGGACAGCCCTCCCCCGGTCCCCCGGTCCCCCGGACCCCCGGAGAGAGACTCACCTGGGTCAGAGGAGACCGCGCCGCTGCTCCTGATCTGGAAGCAGCTCATCTCTCTCAGAAGCGAGCTCACACACGCTCCCCGCGCGCGCGCATGCACGAGCTCCCCTCGGACGCGCGCATTCCAGGCATTTCTCACCTGAGGAAAGACCTGGCGCGGGGACGAGCGCGCAGGTCTCGGTAGCGGGACCGGAAGAACTCCACACCCCGGTGTCGCAACAGAGATGCGCGTGCGCGTCTGAACTCCTCCACTCTGCGCGTGCTCACGTTTGAGCCGGATAAGAGCTTCAAAATAACGTTTGTTTAGTGTTTAAAAGCATGCTTTAATAAAAGTCTTCCAGAGCCCAAATACAGGAATAAACTGCTTCATCTTCACTAATGTAGAGATTTACCTGCTGTCGTTTAATCATGCACTTTATTTATTACGCGTTTCTGCACCAGGAAGAGCCAGATGAGAGATATAAGAGTGAAAATGATTAGAACAGAGTCCAGGAGTCCTCTGTGAGCGAGCGAGTGGAGAAGCTCTGGAGAAGCTCTGGAGAAGCTCTGGAGACGCTCTGGAGAAGCTCTGGAGAAGCTCTGGAGAAGCTCTGGAGAAGCTCTGGAGAAGCTCTGGAGACGCTCTGGAGACGCTCTGGAGAAGCTCTGGAGACGCTCTGGAGACGCTCTGGAGAAGCTCTGGAGAAGCTCTTGCTTCTGGTGATCTGTGCTGCTGAGAGCTGAACATTGACTGACCTCAGAGCAGAGAGCAGCTAGACTGAGTTCAGCCTTAAAGGCGCAGGCCTCCCTAAAACACACCTCTGCTGTGCTGCTTTTCTCTCTTGAGCTCACAAATATGAACATAAACGCTGCTTAAGTTAGCTACTACTAACTCTACAATCTCAAACAAACCCTAAAGCATTCTTCTGTGTCATCTCTACGAAGCTCTGGAATAAACTCCAGATGTTGTCCGGAGCTCAGCTACGCTCACAGAGTTCAGAACTAAATTAAAAACAGATCTGTTTAATCTAGCGCTCCAATAATTATCTCTTGGTATTTATCTAAACAGATCTGGTATCTGAGAGCTATGAACATAGAAACTGTTTGAAAAAACAATGAGGTTGAATGTTCCTCTCTAAGCTCTCCTCATCATTTATTTCTCCTCCTGCAGCTGATGCTGATCACCTGTTTGTTGTCTGTGTTACAGTTTTCTAACCGTTGTTTCTCCATTTGTTAGTTTCTGTTTTGTCTTTGTTTTGTTTTTTCAGGTTCTGTCCGGCAAACGGTTCGTCGATGGATCTTGAGTTTGTATGTTTTTTATGCTGGGGAGGTGATTAGCACCTGCCTCAGTCAGCGAGGCTCCCAGGGACCTCACGGAGGAACTCCTATCTACTCTACCTGATCCTCACGAGGACTTTGTGAAGCTGTTTTGAAAGCAACTGCTAAAGAAGCGCTATATAAAAACTTCATTGATTGATTGATTGATTGATTGATTGATTGATTGATTGATTAGATAGCGCAGACGGAGCGCACAACTATCAATGCTTTGTTGACAACCGGCTGCACGGAGCCTTCTGCAGCGGGTGATTGGTCGCCTCGCGCAGAACGATAACGTCGGTGTCACACAGCTAGCTAAGCAGATCAGTGAGCGGCTCGCTGCCATCGCTCCTCAGAGCGCCTCCTGGGGTCAGAACACGAGAGTGTGAAGCTCTTGCTGGACCTGGGCTTGGGCGGATGCTCCTGGAGGCAGGACGTGGAGGCTCGGTCGAGGCGGCGCAGGATGCTCTGTTTGACCAGCGAGGAGGCCGTCGAGCTCTTGCGGCTCATGGTGCGAGCACCTGCAGAACACAGAGAGGGTCGCATCGTCACAATGCTGAAGGCTTTCAGCCAATCAGAAGGAGGTCTGCATCGTTCTAGAGGAGTCTGGGGGATGTAGTCTCTGAGGGTGAGCGCTAACAACAGAAGTCTGCTTTGGGAGTGGTTTTCATGCTAACCTTGAAGCGGAGCGTGTTCTGTGCTTATGAGCGCGGGACCGAGAGGGTAAGTCCCAGAGGTTTAGATTTTATATTTATTTTTTTTGTTGTAATGTTTGTAAATCTCTTTGGCTTGTTGTTGTTTGATTAAAGAGTAATTTTTATAATTAAGTTAATGTTTTTGTTGGAAGAGACTTGACTCTGAGCGTTAAAGGAACAGAACTGACTGACAGACAGACAGGCGTCCAATCACAGCTGACTTTGAGGAAATTAGGGTCCGCCTCATCTTTAACAAAAATCTAATTTACGCGAGCGCAGGTTAAGATAGAGAGCGAGCGAGCGAGCGAGAGATTTGAGAGAGAGAGAGGAATTATGGGGCGAGCATGTAAGCTCCTCCCCTCGCTCGCGCAAGAGTGTTTGCTCTCAGATGAAGTTTATTTTTTTGCACGTATGGATCTGTTTTTGCTTGTGCAAATTTTAATATTGTGCGTGTGATTATCAAAAATACACGCTCCATTAACGGCACGGATTTGCTGCTACACGAAGTCTCTTCACGCGCCGATGCGAACATGAGTTCTGCTCCGCCTTCTCCGTCTTTCACTCCTCTGTTGCTGCAGCGCTGCTCCTTGCCCCTGGAGGGAGCTCAAGAGACTGCAGGGACGTGCCAAACTTCAAGACAATAATATTCCACGTCATATTTTCACCTCTTCTCGACGTTATTGTAGTTTTTATGGAACTCTGAACACTTGAACACCAACATGATGATCTTTTCACTCTCCGTTCTCTTCCGGAAACTCTTCCTGCTCTCTTTCCCATCGAGAGTGTGTATGGAGCGCCACCCAGTGGCTCTTTTAGGTCTTGAAAGTACTCTGAACACAGAAGAGTGGCTTTCATTGGTCGAGCAATCCCCCAGGACGCGATGCAGAGCGGATCTTTTATTCCCTCGCAGCGGTCCGACAGCAGATGTTTCACACGCAGCTGTGAGGAGACCTTCTGCGCTCAGCTCCGGAGCCGACGGCACGGAACCCAGAGGAACCCAGAGGAACCCAGAAGAACCCAGAGGAACCCAGAGGAACCCAGAAGAACCCAGAGGAACCCAGAAGAACCCAGAGTTCAGAACGTTCCATTACATTATACTGGAACCATGTGTCTGAGTGCATGTTTCTGCTTCGTTTTCATCTGCATATTCACACTTTTCATCTAAAACATTTTACACTTTCACAAATTTAAAATAATCGTTTTTCAGAAAGTTAACCTCAACACCTGCACTCGCTTAGTTCATTGTTCCTTCATTTATTTTTATCCAATATTCATAGCTAGTCAGAATTTTGTAAAGGTTTTACACATGCAAATATAAATCAGTGAAACGTTAATGTTTGCAGTCGATAAATACGTTTATCTACTATAAATAAGAACAAATTCATTTTACCATCGTCCTCCTGTTTGTTGGAATGCAAAATTATTGCAGAATAAAGCACATTGTGAGATATTGTCCCTCACTAGATGAGCATGAATTATGACACCAAAAAAACTCGTACCTGTGTTCCTGCCTCGGCTTTCATCCTCGATCTGTTTTAACTTTATATTCTTCTTTTCTCTCTGAATGTTTTTGGATTCACGAAGCCCCTCTCTGATTGGCTCAGAGTGAGGGACCGTGGCAGCGACAGCCAATCCGCGCGCTGGAATCTCGCTCAGCAGGAATGCAGCTCTGCAGGTTGAGACACGAAACAAATTCTCGTGAAAATCATGAACTTTCTCGTCCGGCGCAGCGAGAGACTCCCGGGAGGATAACTAAACACCGACCATCACGGACAGGCGGTTCGGGAGAGCCGAGGCGACCGTTAATATGCAAATGAGCTGCGTCCGTTTCAGTCACTTTCATTCGTTCCCTTTCGTGATGCAATACATACAAATAAAACATAAACAAATAAAACGTTTCACGTCTGAAGTTAAAATCAATATAAAAAAATACAAACGAATATATTAATAACGCGCCTCGCGCTTGCCCCGCCCTTCGCGTGACGTACCCGGAAGCGCGACGTGTGCCGTAGCGGTTGGCTCGGCGCGGGACGGACTCCGGCGGCTTCCGTGAGCTCCGGTGCTATAAAGGTCGGGTTCTCCGGGATGGGCTGCTGCCGGTAGCGTGTCGGTGATGCTGCGGAGGCTCCGGGATCCTCTCCGGCAGGCGGCGGATCAGATGGCGAGGAGACCCGGGCTGTGCTGCGGCGCGCTCCTGCTCACCGGCGGCGCGCTCCTCACTATAGCGCTCACCTGCGGGTAATCACCCGAGGAACTGACACGAGCGGAAGAGCCGGGCTTTATTTTTATTTATTCATGTGTGTAATAGCGATTATACTCTGAGATTATAGCGAGAGACGAGGGTTCATATCAGCTGCTGAAGGTTTGGATCAGAGGAACCCTCATTAGTAGCTCTCACCTGCGCGTCTTTACGTCCAGAGTCAAAATAATGTTTAACTTAAAGTGTTTTCCATCAACTACATTCAGCTAATTACAAGCTGAATAGTGTTTAACCTCAAGAACAAACCGGTTAACGTGTTATATCATTAATTAGCTCGATGCTAGCAGAATGCTGAAGTTTGTTGTTAACAAGGACCAAAGGATCACTGCCTACACTTCCTTTTAATTGATTAAAAATGTTTTTAAAAATTAACTGCAAAAAATGGAAAGAAAGACATTGTAATGGCTAGGTGGAGGCACACTTGTTAAAAATGTAAATAAAAAAACTCTCTCTTTTTTTATTATTGTTTTTTATTTTATTTTAACAGAATTAGAATAAAAACTCTCCTCAGTAAGAAAAGTTGCTAGATGACGCCATTCTCTGATTTGCATAAATATCACGTGACGTGTGTGACGTAAATTTCCCGCACTCAATGAGTTTTTATCAATGCCAACATAAGTGTTTCCTGTCATTAAATTAACACATATGACGTTATAAAACATTTAATGCTAAATTAAATAATAATAAAAACGTGGAATGAAGATAATAACATGAAAGGTGAGCTCTGTCTCTTTAAACTAATCACGTCTTTACATCAATTTTGATTCATGGTATGTTTCAAGAAATTCATATTTTTTAAATAATTTTTATAGTGTCATAAGATTGTGTTACTTTGTGTTATATGTGATGATGATGAAGATGATGATGATGTGTGTGAGGGAGGAAAACCTCACTCGGGAACAGGCTTCTGTTCTTGTACAAATATGTAAACAAAACATATTTTTTATAGTATAGTTTTTTTTAGTAATAAAAATCCACGATCTCGAAACCTTACGCCGGGAAAACTGGGAATTGTGAAAATTGTGGAGTTGAGGAAACAATAGAAGAAATAAAAGAAATGATGAAAGAGATTAGGGAAAGAATAACAGAGCCTATAACAATGAGCAAAATCCTGAAGGAAACAAAAACGTACAAGGCAATCCTTTTATTACTTAAAATAGACTAAGAATAATTATAGAATATGAATGAATAATAACAGGAAAGGGTCATTTTCCCTCCTTCAGATATAGTTCATACTACTTTCCAGTTGGTGGCAGTAATGAACCATTAAGAAGAATTACAAACTGCCTTTCAGCAGCAGAAGAAGAAGAACCTGGCGCCAGGAGCATTGGGGGTGGGGTGGGTTACAGAAAGGCGCAGCACAGACATTGCAGCTGCGTTTCTGTCTGAAGAGCTCGTCAGCAGAACCAGAACAGCAGAACCAGGAACAGTCACTAGGATACAGAATATGTCGCTAGACAGTCTGAAAGTCAGTAAATCGAGCGACAAAGTCACTAAGTTGGCAACACCGCAAGAGGCTCCTCCTCCTTTCCCTCTTGATGTGTAACAGGAAGTGATTGAGCTGCAGTTCCCAGAGCGGCCTCTAGAGGCTGACTCCAGAAGGGAGAACTTTGGGGCTAAAAAACACGTTTCAGATTGTTAGTTTTGATCTTCATGAACACTCCGAGGGGGTAATTATTTGTTATATGAAATATAAACCTAATAGCCAATCACACACCTTCACTGCCGTCTCAGCATTTTCTTTCACTGGCTCCGCCCACTCTGAGCTTCGTTTGATAAAACCACATTAGCAGTTATTAGCATGATGCTAGTTAAACATTAGCATTTTATAAATGTGATCGTTTGGTACTAGCATGTGTTTGCATGGGGTTAGTATGATCTCATTAGCGTAGCATGATTAGCGCTTTTCGCCGGTGTTCTCAAAGGGTGTTAGCAAAATGCTAGGCTAAAGTAGTGTATCAGTAACATGATACTTGTCCTAATCGATGCAATCATTTTAATGCCAGCATATATTAACCATGTATGAGCATGTGTTTATTGGTGGAAATTAGCCCAATGCTAACATGTCATTAGCAAGAGGCTCACTAGCGTGTGAGTTAGCATGTCAGTGGCTCCTGGGGTTCATATACTTTATCAGAGAATGCTCTGAGGGTGTTGAACTGTGGGATTGAGCATAGTCACCTCTGAGCTTCTCTCAGCCCCAGGTGGCTCTGCTGGAGCCTATCCTGGACACACGCAGTCTCCCTTGACGCTGTGATCTGTGTCGTTGCTGCAGACGCGTGAAGAGCGTGGTGGCTCCGGCTCGGCCCCCGCTGCGCTTCTTCCCAGCTGACGCTCCACTCGTCGACCTCTTCCTGGGTCAGCAGCAGGAAGTGGATCTGCTCAGACAGGAAGCGGACGTCACGGCTGTGTTCTACTACGCCCCCTGGTGTGCACACTGCATCAGCGCGAGGACACACTTCCTTCAGGTGGCGCTGCGGCTGCAGAAACAGGTAAGTGAGGCTCTGATCTGAGTACACCGTTAGCAAATGAACCACTTCCTGTGAGCGATGATGCGTTTCCGGGGGAAGGTCCAGTTTGTGGCGGTGAACTGCTGGTGGCATCAGGGCCGCTGCAGGAAGCAGAAGAACCTCTTCCAGTATCCAGCCGTCCACGTCTACTACAGGAGGTACTCGCTCCTCGCTCGCTCCTCAGACAGACAGACAGAGAGAGAGAGAGAGGTTCTGAGTTTTTTGTCTCTCTCTCTTTCTCTACTCT
>UELW01000679.1:0-25333 GCA_900490495.1 Danionella dracula
TTCCTCTCTGGTTTGCTAAAGAATGTACACTTTTGTATATTTGTGCCACCCACAGGATGGGAGAGTATCTTCTCAGCAAATTCACCACTTTCCCCATTTCCTCTTTTAAAAAAGGCAGACATTGTTGAAAAAAAAGTCGTTATCATATCAAAATACATGTTTGTCAACACATTTACATGATTCAAAGACTGAAACAAAATGTGAAATCTCCTCTTTCTGAAGATCTCAAACAGCGAGAGCGTTTCATCACTTTAACCGAATCATAGGATTTTTAGGAATGTTTAGGAGTTAACATTCTCTGTTTTATTATCAGACCTTAATTTATTTTAGTTTTATGTTCTCCCATAAATTAAAAACCTTTCTGTAGAAATCCAGAGAATTAACCAACAATTCTGAAAAAAAAAACTAAAAACTACGTTTTTATTAATATATCATTCAATATTTATTTCCATCCGACAAAAAATGTTTAGCATCTAACATGCCAACGTTTACTATTGTTCTTTTGATTTTCCATGCCCCAAAAGTAAACTAACATGAATAAGAGTTTTATTTTAGAATACAATTTATTTGAGCTCTGTGAATAATCCCTCACTTTCCCTCAGCGGAGTCCGAGCGGGTTTCTCTCGTATGCTGTGGAGCTATTAAACTCTTTGTGTGGAACAAAGTCAACAGACCCAGGAGTTGATTAAAGGCTCGATATGATAGTGAAAGTGCTTTCGGAGTAAAGCGGGGAGCAGCGTCCTCTCACCCGGTGGAATTTCCTGAGGGCCGCCGCACATAGTGCACTATTCATCCCGGGGTCTTCATGAATGGCCTATTCATCTGAGTCCGTGTGATTCCACCACGCTCGCCAGCCTCACCATCAGCAACAATCTAATGCACTTCCTTTTTATAGCGCATTTTAAAAACTGAGTTCACAAAGACCTGCACAAAACCGTGTGTCTAAGAGTCAAAACTAGAATGCATAAAACAATTATAAAATGTCACATTCATGAAAGGGGTACAATGAAGAAAACACATAATCACAATCAAATAAAATGCTAAATAAAATACACACAGAGGAGCAGAGAGTCAAAAACCAAAGAATAAAAATGTAAATCAAGACGAGAGCCTTTTTAACAAGTTGTTCCAAACAGAAGAAGCCCTGTCCCTGGGTTTCACGTCTTGACTTTGGCAGCACCAGCTGAAGCTGACCCCTGACCTCAGGGTTTGTGCTGGGTTCTAAATCTGGATGCGTTATGTGCCGTATTCAGGAGCCAGTCCATTAGAAACCTTATAAACAAACAGTTCACCGGGTTAAGGACGCTAGAACTGGTGTGATGTGCTCTCGTTTTCCTGTTAGGAGACGTCCCGCAGCGTTCTGGAGCTGAATTGTTTCGTGATTAATCCCAGTGTAGAGTGCGTCACACGCAGTCAGCAAGCTGTTCTGGCCCAAGCTCGGCTTTTGTCTGGCAATGGCATACAGGATGTGGGCCAAGCTTGGCTCAAGTCTGGCAGAGCTGAGGCCGATTTTAGTGTGGCACACGAGATTTGAGGCAGAGATCGTATGACATCCAATATTGCTGCGTGGCCCACGCTTACAATACTGACTGTGAGCCACTTTTAATTTGAGTAATATGTTTGCATTTTAATTACTATTTAAAATACATTGCAGTATTTTTGTTAACCACAATGTAAAGAAATCAGCCAAACATAATTATTTCAATTAGAAGAAGAAATCATATAATCAAAACTTTGATTACATTTAAATTGAATATAACAAGATAACTTAAAAATTGAACTATTATAGGCCAATATTTTGGTTTGCAGGCTCCAGTGAGGCTCAGTTTTGGATTTTATGGTTAATGTCTGGCATTGAACAGGTTCACGTAAGGTTGCAGTTTGGCGTCTTTATCTGGCCTACGCTGCTGTAGGGCTGAGTTCGGGTGATTAGCTCGGCTGAGACTTGCGCCTGACGAGGTCCGTGTGTGGCCTTTGTCCGGTATCTAGACGTGGTTCATTCATGTTGGGTCATTCAATGCAGTTCTAGAGCCTAGCGGAAGCTGGAAGTACGGGCCTGAGTTGGGCCAAAAGAAAAGTGTTATGTGCGGAGGAGTCCAGATGAGAAGCAATAAAAGCATGCACCACTCACTCAAAGCCTTTACTGTATTAGCCAAGGATGGTGACTTCAGGTTTCATGACCCTGGATCTACCTGGGAACATGTATGAGGCAAAACAACATATCCTCAGTTTTCTACTTGAGTCATTTCTGGAAGTTCTGACCAAACTTTGTCATCAAACCAAACTTTGATGACCCTTAAACAGTCTAGAACAGTCTTTTTTCTTAATCAGCATGTCATTTTAACAGCCATCTGTGTAAAGGTGGCACGAGATGCCGCGCTTTTTATAAATCAATCCTGTGAAAAGAGGGAAAATGTGAATAAAATACAGCAGGACTATCAGCTTGCGGTCCTGATCGGGTTCGACCCGGTGGGCTCCTGCGTTCCTCCGGTGGCCAGCTCGTCCTGGGTGTTGTCCTGTCAGAGCAGGGAGTTTGTGTCATTAACGGAGCATGTTTGTTTGTGTTGGCCTTCCACTTTTAAGTCCAAAATTGAAGGTTAGTTCAATTCCTTTCGACTCCTCCGTAGAGTGCGGTGGCCTCAGCTTTGTTTAGGTTTGGCCGTGCTCGTCTCCAGCATGCCTGTGGAGAGAAAAAGGCTTTACGGCGAGGCTCGTCTCCTTTTGGTCGTCCGCTCACTCTCGCCAGCTCTCAAACTCCTGTAAGGTAGCTTGGATTCCATTGGTGGATGGAAACCACCAGTCACGAAGCTCTACAATTGGTCTGAGATATTGCTTTTGAACCTGGCCATTATGTGAAGGGTTTTACTTCAACGCTCCACTAAAACAAGATTGATGTCGCCACATCTGAGGCGGAAGCAGAGACGAGCTGGCAGTTTCGTGATTGAACGGAGATCTCAAGACGCTTCTCATCATCCAGCTTCAGTGGCTCGCCAACTCTAAAGCATCCCTCGAGCGTATAAACTGGGGATGATGTGGCTGCGGACAAAGTCAAGATGAAACCTAAGATTGTTCTTCTCAGCGCTGATTAATGGCTGGCGCTCTGATAGCCCCGCCCTAAATAATGCAGAGGTTAAAATAACTTGAATAAATCACAGTGACCATGAAGTTCAAAACAAGTGATTGGAATAAAAAAATTCCTTGGTACCAGGCTGAAATGTGTGTGTGTATATATATATATATATAGATATATATATATATATATATATATATGTGTATATATATATATATATATATATATATATATATATATATATATATATATATATATATATATATATATATATATATATATATATATATATAGATATATTATGTATTATATATTTTATCAGATATATGATAAATATAACAAATCATAAATCAATTCTCCTTATTCACAGTTGCCAAGAAGATCAAAACTAGCGATATGAGAAAAAAATTGTAATAGCTGGAACTTTTTTCAGCTGTAAAGTTGTTGATTTTTATCATGGCGGTCAAAGGGAATCTGCGGCTTCTGGAGTCAGACTCTAGTGGTCAGTTGATCTTAGCATCCCAAGAGAATTTCAAGTTTCTTGCTATTTCAACTTTTCTTCTTCAAATGAACTGGCGGCCCCTGCTGGACGGGAGTGTGCAGCAGACCTGGAGCTGGGGGGCTCAGGGCTTCCCGTGGCGGAGAGAGATTGTGGAGATAGAACGACGTTAGAACGACTCCCTCGATCGAACGGTTTAAGTCTCCTATTAAAAGCCATTTTTACTCTATCACCTCGGCCTGAGCTCGTGTGCTCCTCTGTGTGTTTTATTCGGGTGTGTAGTTTAGTTCTTGATGTGTTCATTGTGTTGTAGTCTTTTTTTTAAATTCCTTTCAATGTTTTATGAGTTATAATTTGATTTTAAACACTGTTTTGTGCAGCACTTTGGAAACTTTACTGTTTATAAATGTGCGAGAGAAATTTGGTGGCTTGGATTGCAGTGTGTTGACAGACAGCAGGAGCGCACAAAAAGTTCCACAAAAAGGCCTTCGGGTTACATACAGGTTAAAAATGCATTGTCGTTTTTTTTATTTCCTTCTAAATAACAACCTTGAAATATATTTATTTATATTTTAAACTGGTTAAAAAGATGTAAAACCATTCTAAGACTCTAAAAAGCATGCCGACACTAGCTAAAAATATATTTTTTTAGTTTTATAAAGGTTCTTATTCAGTGTTGTTAATAGAAACCCATGTTTCAAAGTAAAAAATAAAAACATATCATGAGACACAAAATCAACAAAAAGGCCGTTAAGTTTGCTATTATTTATTTATCCTCCTTTTTGCCTTTTAAAGGTTATTAAGGATGCAGCGATAGTCTACAGAGTCAAATACTTATTATAATATATTTTTATATGATTTAAAGGGGGCAGGATTTAACACCTTTAAATGATTCAATTACTTGTTGAATACACGTCCTCAGTCACAGAAAGCACGTTTTATCAGATGTTCACAAATAGAGAGGAACACACATTTTAGCCTTTTACTAAAAACTCACAAAACTAAAAATCTTGACGCTTCAAAATACTCCGTTTTTTTACTCTGTAAATGCAGATAGCGTGCGCTTTTATTCTCAAGTTTTTCACATGACCACACTCCTAGGAACTATTTTATTTATTTTTTATTAAAATTCCCCAACATTTAAAATGTTTTATGTCCAAGTTTCTCTTAAGGTGTTAAAAAAAAGAAAATTTACCTGAAAAATCTTCCATTTTCTCTATTAGAAAACTTGTTGCATTAATGTATTTTTTAGCAAACAAATTTATGAAAAACAAATGTTTTTTTGCCTTGGGCCCCAAAATGACAGAATCCAGCGCTGGTTTTGAAAGGAACGGTGCGAGAGAACCTATTTGCAGGAAAGAATCAGAAGTCCTCCCATCACCAGAAGACGATGGATACAGATCACACAGACGTGGACTGTAATAGAGCCCTGCTCTCATTCGTCCAGACTCCAGGAGAAGGTTATCAGGAGGTAAAACGATCTCAGGGGTCGCTTAGAGTAGTTCTAACCCCGGCCAGATGAGGAAATCTGAGACTGGTTTCATTCCGCTGTGGTCTGAACGGTATGAAAATGATGAGAAATCCATGCACAGTCACTGCTTCGACAGCTCCCCATTACAGTCCTCTGTGAGGAGAACGCTGCCACACAGCTCGCCTCGCTCGGAATTCTCTCACAGACTTCCGCTTGAACCACCACGAAGCTGTTTCCATGATGTCTAGCTGTCACACTGAACTCTCTACTCTTTAAACCAGTTAAAAATCTCTCTCCCAGGCTTCATCGGCTTCGCTCCTTCCGTACAGAAGATGCTGAAGCAGTGGGATCTTCATGATGGTGACGACGACCAGCTTTTCTACACAAAGATCTACGTGGACCCACAGCAGCGGGTGAGAGAAGATGGCCGCACTCGCTTTTAAAACCGTGCATGCAAACACAAGCAGCGCTCACAAGCATGTTAAAAATATACAAGCATGAACTGTTTACGCACGGACAAAGGGAGTCTGGTGAGCTTTACACAAAGCCTGTTGTGTTCTCTCCGTTATTTTAGGAAAGGCTTAATGTGACCCTGGACCACAAGTGTGAGATTTTCCAGAACCTGAACGGAGCACTGGGTGAGTCAGCTCTAGATAAACTCGTAAACGCAGTTTTCTTCTTCCCAGATGCAGCTATCGCAGAACGTTTTTCTCTCACAGTTTTAAATGATCACGAAATTCTTTTGGAATTTTGTTGAAGGGGTTTACGTGTTTGGGAAATAAAGAACAGGGTTAACACTCATCTCCACTTTTTCAGATTCCTGTAACTGCTAAAATCTGCATTATTATAAGAAATGATGGTAAATTATGATAATAAATCAACATGAATATGATAATAAATAATAATGAAGCGGAAAATGCTGTTCTGACACAAAAGTTAAAGGTAAGATGCCGCTGTTTATCCTCTAACTTGCTCTGTAGAACTTTATAAACGTATTTTTAGGACACTCTATCCTTTATTATCAAACATTATTGGTAACCTAAACATAGTGTTGCGCTTGAATTCCAATGGATTATAATAATCAAAGAGTCATCGCCTTCTAGCGTTGAACGTCTGCGCGTGAAGCAGCGCGTGATTTCACAGATAAACCTCTCACTTGGTTTGGGTTTAACAGTAAGATTTCTATCAAATCCGTTTCTCTTAGATGAAGTTCTGTTGAAGTTTGGGACGGAGCGAGTGCGTGTGAGGAACACCGTCTACAACAGTCTGCCTGCAGTCCTCCACGGAAACATGAACACCAAGGTGAAGGTTTGAGTAAGGAGCCCCTGGACTCCACCCGCTCCATCCTGGCTAGCTTCATTAGCTCTGCCGCTATCTACGTTCTAAAGAATCCAAACGATTAGAATTTCTTTCCAAAGATCCATATTTTCTCCTTGTGCGCTTGCAATTCAATTTTGCATTTTTTGTTTTGATCACAGAATCAGAAATGTAAAAAACAAACTAATAGTTTTTTTGTTTTAATTGAAAGTCAAGTGAACGGATGATGCACAGATTCTTACTGAAAATACCATCAACCAAACGATTCCAAACGTACTCCGACTGCAACGTTATCTGCAGTTCCAAGCCTTCAGCGGCAGCAGCTCCCTCCGCGCAGCTGTCCAGGTCGACGTGTAACAGGATGTCTGCAGGATAATATAATCTCAGGCCTGCAGAGCCTTCCCTTCTGCAGCTCACTGACAGATTCAACAAACACAGCGCCAGGTGGAGACATCTTCTCCTGATGCACAAGCATCTGTGCTGCTTCGACTGACAATCCCCCTCCAGAGCAGCGCTCCCTCCACGTCTCCCTGAGGCCGAAGCCCTGCAGGAGAGTGCAGAGGTTCTCGTAAACACTGAAACAAGGTCTAATAAAAGCTTTAGGACTTGAGGATACACGGGTGAAGCTCGACAAGAATAGGAAGCCGATAGTTTGGTTTATGGCTTCCCTTTAACTGGAAAAAAGTGTCCGTTCTGTTGAACTAACTGACCTCACTTCACTTTGGGTTCATGGCTTCTGTCTCTGGAGCCACATGCCCTTTTTATAAAAAAAACTAATGGGATAAATATTTAACGTTTGTAAGGATTCAAAGTAACCTGTTTATAAGACCATTTTACGTTTTAAGACACATTTTTCCAAGAAGGACTTCTACTTTCTCACTTCAGTGCGAAGAAAGGAAATCCTGAGCTGTACTTTTAGACTGTTTTTAGGCCGTTTAATCTTTACTGGATTAGAGACTACGCCTGGGAAACAATGAAATCAGCCCACACACAATGTGGAGTTATTTCAGAAATGTTTTTATAGCTTTATACAATTGAATTCAAGGATCCCAACAAAGACTTTTGGGATTCAATCGATTTATTTTATAACCAGTATTGAACATTCATACTCGCGTGTTCAGAGAAAGCACAGGAGAGGATTTCTAGTCGATTCCCTTTTACTTGCATATTCATTAATCATTCATTTCCACAGAATTGAGGTTTTCTTGAGCCACAGGTCCCCTCTCTATGTTAGCCAGGCTGGAGCTGAAGAGTTCCACCTCGCACAAACCTACCATTTCCTGTCGACGAGCTGGCGGTGACTGGAAGAGATGCACAGGCTTTAATCATCCACTGAACTGATAACCTGCAGGAGATTCCACTTCCAGCAGTCAGAGGCAATCAGCCACACCCACGAAGGCCTCGGTGAACAGAGCCTCACAAGAACATAAAACCGTCTCAAGCGTTCTATCTCAAAAATAAACCATGACAAATTCCAGAACATCCCACTGTTCTTCTCCTCTGGACACAAACGTACTCGTGCTCATGCTTTCCATTTCTGCTCGTCTCCTGAGAAGCACGACTCATTCTTTGATGTGCATTGTTCCGTAAAATAACCGTCTAGCAGAAAATATAGTTGGAGTGTTTCATGCAGTCTGATGTGAGAGCTCACTTTTGGGTTGCTGTTTTAGCCAAACTAGGGTATGTTATTTTACAATCTGGTCAGGATTGCTGGGCAGAAATTTTCTTGAATCCCAAATTTTATTTAAAAGGCTTCTCTCTTCTTCTCTCCTCCTCAGGTGTATTTGAACTACTTGGCGAACTACGTTCCTAACGTCTGGAACTATGAGCAGGGCTGCAGCATCTGCGACCAGGACACGCTGGATCTGTCTCAGCTCAAAGTGAGTCTTCCATCAGAACCACGTTCTCTGTTTTCCTTCCTTTTCCTTTCAGCGCCCTGAAGGAGTCCCAGCATCCCGGCTCTGTTGTTAGATGTATATGTTAAGCTCCTCGCATCCAGATAACCTAAACAAAACGTGAGGTTTGGGAGCTGAGTCCAAGCTCAACAAACAGCTTGCGCTCCGTGCATCTCTTGGTAGAGTTCTGCAGAGTAAACCTCCACTTGAGGAAGAGGAAGTTGTGCTCTGCTGTGGTGCAGGAAATGGCTTCTGGTTTGGAGGGCTTCACTTACTGGGCTGTTTGCTGTCAGCCAGGGCTCTCTAGAGCGCGTGACTCCATGAAGGGTTTTATCCGCAGAGTAACTTCATGTGTCTCAAGAAAAGGATGTCTAGGTTCAGATTAGGACACTACGAGAGCTATACAGTTAGCTAGCATCCCTAATCAATGAATGTCTCCGTATTCTTTAAAAAAACCTCAAACACAGACACCTGTTTTTATTTATTATTTTTTACGCTGTTGTTGGCTAGAGCTCTTTAAGGAAACGCAGTAGTGTTGTTCGATTAGTCTCTGTGACTTAAAGGTGAAGCTCATTTTATGAAGCAAAGTAAGCAGAAAAGCTCTGTTACCAGATAAAGAGCTCATATAGTTTGCAGATTATCAAGTTTAGTGAGCGTTCGAAACTATTGATTTGTAGCCATTTTGCAACAATATCAAGTGTTTATGTGATTTCCCAGTTGAAGGCTGTTCTTTTGTAGCTCTGTTTTTGTCAGAGTGTTAGGCAGAACAGACGCGGACCCAAGCGCAGTGAGTTCAAACTTCTTTGATTTTAGAACGACTACAGCAGGCACCGTCTTCAGGGTGAAGTAGCAGGGAAGCTCACAACCGAGATAACCAAAGTTACACCAATAACACGAACAGAAAAGAGCAAGAATAAATAAGCTAACTAATGACAGCATTAGGCACACGTGAGCATAACAAGGAGCAGGTGCAACACGGAGAAAAACTTTGTAGTTGGTTTTACTGTATTTAGGGTTCAGCACCATCCTTAACAAACCTGTAGCCTAACGCAGCCATAGAGTTGACTGCAATAAAAGCAATAAAACAATAAAGTTTGAGCCTGAATCTCTGAGTTTGGTTGCTGTTTTGGAAATTTCTTTTTGTAGTTTGTTTAAAGAACAGTTAAAATTTATTTTTGCATTTTTTTAGTATATGCAAGAGTCAAACAGAAAAAAAAATAAAGATAGACAGAAGGAAGGGAGGAAGAAAGTAAGGAAGGAAAGGTGAAGGAAATAAACAAAAAGTAAGAAAGGAAAATATGCGGAAGTGAGGAAGGAAGGACCAAGGCAACAAAGGAGGGAAGGAAAGAAAGAGGAAATAAAGGGAGGGAGGAAAGAGGAAATAAAGGGAGGGAGGAAAGAGGAAATAAAGGGAGGGAGGAAAGAAGAAATTAAGGGAGAGAGGAAAGAGGAAATAAAGGGAGAGAGGAAATAAAGGGAGGGAGGAAAGACGAAATTAAGGGAGAGAGGAAAGAGGAAATAAAGGGAGGGAGGAAAGAGGAAATAAAGGGAGGGAGGAAAGAGGAAATAAAGGGAGGGAGGAAAGAGGAAATAAAGGGAGAGAGGAAATAAAGGGAGGGAGGAAAGACGAAATTAAGGGAGAGAGGAAAGAGAAAATAAAGGGAGGGAGGAAAGAGGAAATAAAGGGAGGGAGGAAAGAGGAAATAAAGGGAGGGAGGAAAGAGGAAATAAAGGGAGCGAGGAAAGAGGAAATAAAGGGAGGGAGGAAAGTGGAAGGAAAGCACGGGTAAGTAAAGGAAAGAACGAGAAAGGAAGGAAGGAAAGGAGGATGGAGCTTTGAAATGGATTTATTTTCAAAAGAAATGGGAAAATACTCTCTTTTCAGAAAACTTATCTGCTTTACAAAAAAAAACAACAGAAAAAAAGAGACAAAAACTCACAACAATTTAATAAATAAATAAGTATATTTTAAGTGTTTTTAATCTAAATCCACTGGCTCTCAAGAGAGTTTCACCCCCAACCCAAATAAAAACACATTTATTTTTGGCTAGCTTTGAATAAAAATAAAGATGAAAATAAACTCTGGTTTTTATAAGTTTGAAATTTAACGATGTACCAAATTAAACATTATTTTCTTTTCCCGGTCAATGAAATAAAAACCTGTCTGTTCTTCCTTCTCCTGCCGGTACAAACCGCTAACTTTCATGACCTCAACAGAAAAGCGCCTTTAAAACTGCGCACTAATTCCAGTTCTTGATCTAAAAAACAGAACACAGAATACTCCGTTCGGCTGCTCTGAATGATGCTGCTCATCATTCTAAGAATGATTTGCTTTATTGCCTACACCATCTTTACCTCCAAAGTCTCTGAGTTCTTTTAAAGGTTAAGATTTGTAAGTTGTTTGTTTTCTTCCAGCAGCATTTTTTCTTCTGTTAGGACCACTTTATTTGCAGCTTAATAGTTATTTAATCAGCCTGAAAAGCCAGTAAGGGGTTCTTCCAGTGACTGCACAGTTCTGCTCTTTCCTTTATTAATTCTCTCCCGCTGATAATGACTCGGCAAACAAGATTCTGAAACGCGCTGGGTTTCCTCAGCGCCTGCGGGTTACCAGCACTGCATGTTCCTGGATCGACACCAGTGCTGTCCCTGGAAAAATAATCCCAACATAAATAGCAAGCAGAGGCCTTCAATAACAGCTTTTAGGCCGTTCCACAACTATCACTGAAATAAACACCTTTATGGGTGCGTTTCAGTGAACAAACACACATAAAAAACTCTGAGATCAGGTCAGTTTTTACCCACCAAACCTTTGCATCTACATTTTTTAAACGGTGTTGTACTCCCTTCCTGCACAAACACCTGCTTGAGCTTCAGACAGACCCAGAGGAGCTATCTTCAGGTGTGTTTCATGAGGGGGGAACCAAGAATGCGCAGGGCTCCGGCCCCCCAGGACCAGGACTGAAGGCCCTTGTTCAAGCGTCATGGTTTCGGATAAAAATCACTCTCGTGTTTAGGTTTTGAATTGTCTTTTTGGGGACCTGAACGTTCCTCATCCACCAACAGCGGCGCATGAGATCAAGCAGTCGATGGAAGAGACGGTTTAAACCTGTTTAATGGATTCACTGCTCCATGGTGACGAACACGAAATCTTCTCACGCTCATTAAAGAGCATCTCTCAATCCCATTGGCTCCAAGGACTCAGAAATGGAGCCGCGAGTAAGGCCTGCGTGGAATACATCTTTAACTATAATCCAGCATTTTCCTCCAGCATTGATTGCTTCGCTTCAGTTTTCACTCACAAGACCTTCTCATGGACCTCTCTGATCATAAACCCCCTCTTGTAACTTTGGAACTGAACACCACTGCCCCCTTCTGTCATGTATTGAATCCTATGAATCAACACTGGGAGGACTCGGGTTCAAAAAGTATACTTCTGTTTTTTTCTGGTGTGAGATGAGCTCTGAGATATTTCTGTGAGGGCTGGATCGGAAACTAAACTCCACAAAGATATTCAAGATGAGCAAAGCTCTGGATCCAAAATCAAGAGCGGAACAAAAAGCATGTATTTAACCCATCAGACCCGTTTGATTTATCGCTCGAGGATCATGAGAAGTGGTCCAGCCCAGTTTCGG
Source organism: Danionella dracula (assembly GCA_900490495.1). Classification (NCBI taxonomy): domain Eukaryota; kingdom Metazoa; phylum Chordata; class Actinopteri; order Cypriniformes; family Danionidae; genus Danionella; species Danionella dracula. The sequence continues at coordinate 11,885 of UELW01000679.1, forward strand.
ACGTCTGCATCCTGCCGCGGTGGTTTTGGGAGGGTTGGTACACGAGGGACAAGGGTTCAAATATTCACACTGCTTATGCTGAGGTTTCTAAGGAAACTCTCCTGGTCCAGACTCGGAGCTGTCTCCTGTTTAGTCCCTGCTCTTCAGTCAGGAACAATTTAAAGAGCTGTGGCTCGAGGACACGCCCTTCACAAAGCCAGAGCCAAGGTCGGAACGGGAAATTACACGGCGCTGGTCCAGAGGCGTTTCATCTCGTGAGCTGAGGAGACTGGTGGAGAACCACAAGAGTAGCGGTGACTGCTCTGTGAGACGTAAAGCTCGGTGTCGTGGGAAACAGCCTGCGCTTTCTCTCAGACCTCCTGCAGCGCTGCTTGCAGAACTCTGTGAATGGAAACGAGGGATTGAATAGTGTTTCCAAACACTAAATCGCTGAAGTTCTCCTTTACATGGAAGTGGGCTGGTGTTGATGAGTAGAGCAAAGCTAACCGGAGGAGGAGGAGAGGCTTTACGTCTCAGAAGAGCATCACACACAGAAGACCAAACACATGTGTGGCCTATTCTCTAACAGGCTGTGAATAATTCTCGTTTTTTTATTCTCAATTTTTATTGTATTTTTTATTCTCGTTCGCAGTGTTAAGATCTTATTGACGTTTAGGGTCCTGACGTTTTTATGGAGAGCGTATCATGTATTTATTAGTGTTGTTGATTTTTTTTTTTTTATTTGGTAACACTATTACAGGCTCGTTTAAAGCGAATAAATGGTTAATGTTTAGTAAAACTAAGTGTACATCCCCTTCATTCATTGTAATTACATGGTAATAACCTGCAAATTGCCTAGTAATTACAGTATACTTAATAAATAAATATTAATAGTAACAGAATACATTTCTATATATTATTTTATAATGAATATAATTATATGTTAATAAGTAAATGACATTTAACTTGAAACACGATCGGTTCTAGGCGAAACATAAACATTTACATACATTTACATTTATTGATTTGGTAGATGCTTTTGTCCAAAACGACTTACAGTAGAGGTAAAAATGGAGATGGCATTGAAATAGACTTTAGAGTGTTTTAATCAGGAAATAGAAAGTTTTCACTGACATATGTTCTATGGGGCGTCACGGTGGCGCAGTGGGTAGCACGGTCGTCTCACAGCAAGAAGGTCGCTGGTTCAAGGCTCGGCTGGGACAGGTGGCATTTCTGTGTGGAGTTTGCATGTTCTCCCCGTGATCGCGTGGGTTTTCTCCGGGTGCTCCGGTTTCCCCACAAGTCCAAAGACATGCAGAATAAGTGAATTGAGTAAGAACAATTGCCCATAGTGTTAAAGTGTGAATGTGTGTGTGAATGTTTCCCAGTGATGGGTTGCGGCAGGGAAGGGCATCCGCTGCGTAAAACATATGCCAGAGAGTTGGCGGTTCATTCCGCTGTGGCGACCCCGAAAGGGAATAAAGCTGACATGAAGATGAATGAATGAATATGTTCTATGGCCTCTTTTTCTCTTTTATTGAAGCGCTTCAACTGTCCTGCAATAGTTAGATCGACGAGGAATGAGTTTGGACTGGTGCATCCAAGAACTTGAGCAAGAAAATGGATTTTTTTATGTTGTATATTTTAGAGTTATTCAGGTTTAGACCCAGAGGAGTGGTCAGGTGGTTCCTTGTCGTCCTGGACCAGCCACGACTGAAGGTGAACATCATCAAGGAACGCTGTCAGGTTCGGTTAAACAAATATGTAGAGAACACTAGAGTCAGATTCTAGTAAACAGTAAACAGCTGAGAAACATCTCATGGTAGAGTCTTCAACAAAGAACAAGTGAAGACCGTGTCTCCCGCGAGCCAAACCACGTGCAGGTTAGAAATGGTTGAAATAACACAAGCTAAAGCTGTTCTGCTTAGTTTACATCGAAACAAAATATTTACAAAGAGACAATTACTGTGCAGTAAAAGTGTTCCTACAGGGATCTCTGACAGCTGTTGGCTGAAAACATTCAAGCAATTTACAGGCAGCACGAGTGCAAGATGCAATGCAGATGTTTACCATACCTTTCTCTTTATCTAAACAGGAGTTTCCACGAGTGACTCTCGGCGTATACATCGAGCAGCCGACTCCATTCCTCCCGGAGTTTCTCGAGCGACTCCTGAGCATCGATTACCCCAAAGATAAACTCGACGTGTTTGTTCATAACAGCGTGAGTGTCGGACCGCAGAAGCACACGGGAATGTTTCGCTGTTACGCTCTGACTGCTTTCCTCCCTTGCTCTCAGGAGGTGTACCACGAGAAGCACATCCAGAAGTTCTGGGAAGAGAACAGAGATGTTTTCCACAGCTTTAAGGTTGTCGGGCCCGAGGAGAACCTGAGTCAGGGAGAAGCGAGGAACATGGGAATGTGAGAGACTCATTGGTCATTTTATTTGTTGGTGGAAGCAGAACATTTTGATATAAAATAAAATAATAAAATAATGTACTTGTACTTTAAGTATTGCGATTGGGACGGGGCATCACATTTGTCAAGCAGGAAGTGACTGAATTCAGAGTGTAAATGTACTAAAGCCAAAATCAGTTTGAGATCCGGAGCGTTTTCGAAAGGATCTATTATCCAGTACCAGACTCAAGTAAGCCATTGTTGGTTTTGGGAGTTGCCTGACCTTCTGTGAGGAGCATCGCTTCAGTGTTTTCCAAGGGTCTGCTCTCGTCAGGCTCGCTTCCGGAGAAAATTCCCAGATTCAACATGCTGAGGGGGCATCATGCCTTTTGTTCAGACATCGAATCAGAACACTTGGAGAACTTAAACGTGAAGTCGTATAACAAACAGGCAACGAAAGTGATGATGTGCAAAGGCTCTGGAGTCAGTTCAGACATCTTTATGAATCTCTCTGTGTTGAGCGATGAAGTAAACGGTTGAGAAACTGTGATTTGTTTGCAAGATCAGTTTACTGCCATCTGCTGGTACGCAGAGGTATATTTCCTCATTTGCGCACACAGAAAGCCCAGTCAGATAAAATCAGTTTAGTGTATTCTCATTTTCTCCTCTAGATGGTCGCAGACGTAGCCGAGGAGAGACAACAAAATGGCCGACTTTGGTTGGTGCTAGTTTGTTTGACATTGAATAGGTGTAGGCTCACCATTTGCAGGAGACCTTAAGTTGACCCTCCTTCCTCATGATATAAACAATTTACTTGCGTGTAACCAATCGACTCTGAGGATAAGAAAGTAACTATCTGAACATTTACAGCTTTACTAGGTCATTAACTGCACCTGCTTTAGGGAGTTTGTTTGAAATTTAACACAAATTGTTACATTTCATTGCCCTCATTATCCTCACTCTAAACCATGAAACACTAATCAGCATGTACTGTTTGTTTATTCATGACAGAACTAAAGTAAATAAGTTGTTTGCACTCACCCGAGATCAATCTGAGATCATGTTGAGGAGAGAAAGCTAACTGTGTGTTGTGAGGGTTAGGGTTAGGCTCCAGATTGCGTTTGGACTCCATTCTGTGTAGTTTGGATGTTTTTCCAATGTTTCTTCATTTTTTTGAGTATCGCTCAATTTCAGCCTCCTGATTAACCCCGTGTGTGGGGATCACTGTTACTGTCCTGGTTTATTTTCTACCTATCAGAACATAGGTTTCCCACACTGCGTCCTTAGATTGTGGTGTCCCACAGGGCTTCATTCTAGGTCCCATGCTGTTCTCCATTTATGTGTTACCACTAGGTGAACTTTACAAGCACCACATTACTTTTTTCACTGTTATGCAGATGATGCACAAATATATTGACCAGTTATTACCTACAAATCTGTGAAAATGTTTAAAGAAAATTAAAGTGGCTAGCTTTGAACTTCCTGTAATTCGCAGATGACAAAGTTATACTCGTTTGAGCACACATCTAACATTTTCAGCTTCTTTTCCTCCAGGGACTCGTGCAGGAGGGACCTCTCTTGTGAGTATTACTTCAGCATCGATGCAGATGTGGTCCTCACCAACCGGCAGACGCTCAAACTCCTCATGGAGCAAAACAGGTACTTTGATCCGAAGCTCTTCAGAACTCTGGAAGCGTTGACAGTAAACATTTTGTCTGAGAGAACGGACTCGAAACCCTCAAGTGTTAAAACCACAGGAACATTACAGTCTACCGAATGTGAACCCTCACGGTTTAAAAATACGCTCGAGTGACTTCCTGTTTTCTCATGCTGCTTAGAAACGGTCTGGTCTGGGTTTCATCAACTCTTAAAATGCAGCTCTACTTAAAGCAAGTGAAGATGTGAGCTTCAGGGATAATGGGGCAGCCATTGTTTATTTTATTTATTTGTTTCTTTATGCCAGATCACCAACAAAGGCTATTTTCATGACAAAATCCTATTATTCATTGGACTAAAATAATAAATAATCATATAAAAATACATGTACATAAGTTTTGGTTTCACTTAATAGTAACTACACGCTACTAATCATTCATTAAGCATTAACAACTAGTTAATTAAGTTAAAAGCATTGTTTCTTTGTTAATACGCATTTAAAAGCAATATATATATATATATATATATATAACTTTATGTATTGTATTCAAAGTATATATTTTATTTATGAATGAATTGTTATGTAGTTATTATAAAATGAAATGTGTAAAGAAGCAAGATTTTTATAGAAATGTTCTTTAAAGTTAAGCTTACTTGAATTGAAACAAAAACAGTCCAGTAGGAGGCGCTTTACTGAAAGCCAGATGAAATTAAGTTCAGAACTGAAGTAATGCAGTGACCTGTGCGTTAGAGGGAACTTGTCATCGTCACACTCAACCAATCATGTGTGACGTCACCACAGTAATGTTGTAATGAGTTGCTCTGATGCTAGCTGAGGGCTATAGAAGTCATCTGTCTCGTTCCCTCCGCAGAAAAATAATCGCTCCTCTCGTCACCCGTCACGGTAAACTCTGGTCCAACTTCTGGGGCGCTTTGAGTCTGGATGGGTACTACGCCCGGTCCGAGGACTACATCGACATCGTGCAAGGAAAGCGAGTGTGAGTGCCGTCCATCATGATTCTATCAACAGCTCAAAAATAACATGCTTTGATTTAGACTTATACAAACAACTTTGAAATAAATCGCTAATGCATGATGTTGTCTTCTGAAAAAAGAAAAAAAAACATTCATGTTGAACACTGTTTACCAAAGTCTGGAGTCCGGTCCGGATCTGGACTGACCGCTGAATCGACCAATAAAAATACGAGCAGAATGTGTGTCACAGCACATCAGTGGCCATAATCCAATGAGCATTCATGATGCTGTTCTGAATGGATTCACCAGCAAATCAAAAACATATTTTTTAGATACGTCCATATTCACATATTCGCTGATTTAATACTTTTTGACATTCAAACTGTAAATCTAGTCAACTTTATTGCTTTGTTGTAATGTTTAGAAATCTCCCTGGTTTTTCATTAATACCTTCATATCTATGTTGGAAGAGATTTGACTCTTGAAGAGACTTTGAACAGTTAAGCGACTGACACAGGCGTCCAATCACAACCTTCTTCCTGCAAAAGAGGCCCCGCCCATCTTGATCGAAAATCAAGCTCAGGAGCGAGAGCTAGAGGAACCACGCTAAACGTCTTCCCCTCACTCACGCGAGAGTGTTCTTTTGCTCTGTCAGCGGCCGGGAGGAGCTTCAGTTCAGCTTTACACTCATCTTTTTATGCGCATGAACGTCATGAACGCACATTCATTTATCGCCACTGATATTCCGTCATAGATATGCTAATGAAATTATTCCTTTCAAAAATATAAAATTCACTACTTTTATTAGATATATTCTTATAATGTAAAAATTAAATGTTTACGCCTAATAATTTAAGTATTTTGTTAGTTGAATGTTGGCTAAATGTTTTCGAAAGCTGTCATTCTCTGAATTTTAATTTCTTTTTAAGAGGTCATGTTTCAGGGCTAACAATTTCTACCCTTAAAATGGCCAAAATGTAATCAATCAAACTGACTTTTAATTTCAGTCTTTTTGGGGGAGAATTCAGAACTTTTATCAAAACCTCGAAGTCCTTGAGGCCTTTTAAAATGCAGCAAAACAAAGCATTGAACTTTAAAACTCCGAACTTTTATACTCCTCTCTTAAAAACCCGCGATCGTGGCACACACATTTACATTACATTTACATTTATGCATTTGGCAGACGCTTTTGTCCAAAGCGACTTACATTAGGGGAGAGACAATATGAGACTTTTTACACCATCAAAGTCTATCTCAGCTTCTCATAATAGAATTGTATCAACTGATCAATATCACCTCTAACAATTTAATGCAGCCTTCATAAGCCAAAAATCTCTATTACTGTATTAAAGCAATATTTCGCTCATTTCAATTCGTTAATCATGATTATAGTTTGTATATCAGAACCAGAGTATCCTGTGGAAAAAATTAACCCAGGAAGGCCGCTGGCTGGCCTCGAACCAGCAAACTTCTGAACACTTAATCGTTTCCTGATCAATCAATTCACATCCTTAACCTGGAAGAGAAAACCGTTTCTGAGCTGTGAATCAATAGTTGGTGTCGAACACTCATCGCCTGAGAAGACGCTGCTGTATAAGCGCTTTCTTCTGTTGGACAGCGGTGTGTGGAACGTCCCCTTCCTGGCTCACATCTACCTCATGAGAGGCTCGACTCTGAGAAGCGAACTGAGAGAGAGGGAAGTCTTCGTCCTGGAGAAGCTGGACCCGGACATGGCCATGTGTAGGAACGCCAGAGACGTGGTATGGCCCCTGGGACTTAGGTTCCAGGTTTGTTTAGCTGGTGGTGTTTTGTGCTCGGGTGGGTGGAGGTTAAGCTCAGGTCAACAGCAAACGTGACACAGTAAACAGTGTTTGCAGTGAGACACATGCAGTGGAAGACTGCTCTTTAATGCGTTATTAATTAGAATATCCTTTATGAATACAACAAAACATTTAGGTTCTCTCGAACCTTTCTTTTTTAATTTTTGGTGAAATAAATACCTGAAGTGTTTTACATTTTTTTGAAAGGCTTTCTGAAGGGTTAGCTAACTGAGACGTGTAAAAGTTGCAGTTTTCTATTACATATCTCAGCAGAGAAACTAAATATTAAAAAAAAATTTAAAAAGACTTTTTAATACACTTTTTAATATTTGTTTCAAATATATCTATAAATATATATAGCGCCTTAATGCTCTAGCTAGCATGCATTCAGTGCAGTTGAATCTCTTAATGTTCAGATGTTTATGTAAAGCTCTGATATGAACATTTTTTTTCTGTTGCTTGGTGTTTCCAGAGATCAAGAAAATGCCCTTAAATACTAAAACATTTATAAAACTGATGATTAGGATTTGTCTGAGTGTGAGACATTTTTTAAAACATAAAAGCGATGGTTAGGGTTGCCATGGATTCAGAAGAAACTCATATACAAAATTATGTTTAAAAAAATATTGTTAGGGCTGCCAGATATTGACACATGACTCATGTATGTTTCGAATTGTATATATGATTGTTTGGGTTGCCAGAGTTTAAGAAAATGCTCATGAATACTCAACTTTGTGGAAGGCATGGGCATAACTGTTGAGTACAAACGTGTTGTTAGTATAAGAAGTGAAGCACATCCAGGCTGGCAAACACTCACTCGTTCTATCTTTAAAGAAGATGGGTTTCAGATATCAGGAGCACCGGCTGCGTTTGAACGTTCTCTCTGGCTCAGATTAATCACAATTTTTAATTAATGGAAAACAAGTTTACTTTGTCTTTTTAAAATAGTGACATGAACTGTATAAAGTTAAAGAAAATGCAGTTTATGACTACTTTAAGCAAATTGCTGATCAAACTATTTCATGCAGTGCTTTATCCGAGTATTCATTTTAAATATTAGCAACATCCATAGCAACCAATAGAAACGATCCAATGCACTACAATCTCCATATCAGCAAAAATCCTTTGAGTACAATCAAACGTGTTCTCAAACTCTGATTGCAGATTAAAGGAGAAATCTTTGTGTACTCTTTCATAGGAAAAATTACTCTAATAAAGAAACGACCTAAACTCAATAAATCAATATGTTTTTAGATGGAATTTTTCTAGCAGTTGCATCAAAGAAGCTGCACAAAGTCCTCGTGTGGATTGGGTCGCGTAAACAGGGATTTATAGTAGATAAATATATAGAAATAAAACTACCATATACTGCTACCTCGGGGATTGTAAATTAAAGTACATCATGTCTAAGATTAGGTTTTGCTGTAACCTGCTTAATCTCTGTGATAAGGAAATAATACATTATTCTCTTCGGAATAAAAAAAAGTTCCAATGTATGTTTATCACTGCAAATGCTTTGTGTGCTGCGCCTACAGAGGGATTTTTGCTGTGTTGAAATCTGTTGATGGAGCTTAACGTCTGGTTCAGACCACTAAATACAATCCCAATTTTGTTCCAGTCCACCAATTACAATTAGCACTCATTACTTATCATCTTATGTCATGATGAAGAACTGTTTGATTGATGAAGAGAAATTATAATGCTGAAAACAACACAAAGCCTCCAATGTATTGACCCTCTGAGCTTGTGTTTCTCGACTGAAAATATAACATCATGTGTTCTGAACCAGAGAATCTGAACGTGATGTTTGACTTCTCAATGCTGTCAAACATCTGCTGCGCGTCTGTCATCAAGATGTGGCTGGCACCGCACCTGCTTCTGTGTCCGTCTGGCATCTCCATCCGCTTGCAGCAGCCTCTGTGATGCATTCAAAGTCCTCCTGCATTCAGCGTCTCGTCCTCCTTCATTCTGCTTCTCGTCCTCCTTCATCAGTGTCTCGTCCTCCTTCATTCAGCGTCTCGTCCTCCTTCATTCTGCTTCTCGTCCTCGTTCATTCAGTGTCTCGTCCTCCTTCATTCAGAGTCTCTTCCTCCTTCATTCTGCTTCTCGTCCTCCTTCATTCTGCGTCTCGTCCTCCTTCATTCAGTGTCTCGTCCTCCTTCATTCAGCGTCTCGTCCTCCTTCATCAGTGTCTCGTCCTCCTTCATTCAGGGTCTCGTCCTCCTTCATTCTGCTTCTCGTCCTCCTTCATTCAGCGTCTCGTCCTCCTCCATTCTGCGTCTCGTCCTCCTTCATTCAGAGTCTCTTCCTCCTTCATTCAGGGTCTCGTCCTCCTTCATTCAGGGTCTCGTCCTCCTTCATTCTGCTTCTCGTCCTCCTTCATTCAGTGTCTCGTCCTCCTTCATTCAGCGTCTCGTCCTCCTTCATCAGTGTCTCGTCCTCCTTCATTCAGGGTCTCGTCCTCCTTCATTCTGCTTCTCGTCCTCCTTCATTCAGCGTCTCGTCCTCCTCCATTCAGCGTCTCGTCCTCCTCCATTCAGTGTCTCGTCCTCCTTCATTCTACGTCTCGTCCTCCTTCATTCAGGGTCTCGTCCTCCTTCATCAGTGTCTCGTCCTCCTTCATTCAGGGTCTCGTCCTCCTTCATTCTGCTTCTCGTCCTCCTTCATTCAGCGTCTCGTCCTCCTTCATTCTGCGTCTCGTCCTCCTTCATTCAGCGTCTCGTCCTCCTTCATTCTGCTTCTCGTCCTCCTTCATTCAGGGTCTCGTCCTCCTTCATTCTGCTTCTCGTCCTCCTTCATTCAGTGTCTCGTCCTCCTTCATTATGCGTCTCGTCCTCCTTCATTCAGTGTCTCGTCCTCCTTCATTCTGCGTCTCGTCCTCCTTCATTCTGCTTCTCGCCCTCCTTCATTATGCTTCTCGTCCTCCTTCATTCAGTGTCTCTTCCTCCTTCTTTCTGTGTCTCGTCCTCCTTCATTCTGCGTCTCGTCCTCCTTCATTCTGCGTCTCGTCCTCCTTCATTCTGCTTCTCGTCCTCCTTCATCAGTGTCTCGTCCTCCTTCATTCTGCGTCTCGTCCTCCTTCATTCTGCTTCTCACCCTCCTTCATTATGCTTCTCGTCCTCCTTCATTCTGTGTCTCGTCCTCCTTCATTCTGCGTCTCGTCCTCCTTCATTCTGCGTCTCGTCCTCCTTCATTCTGCGTCTCGTCCTCCTTCATCAGTGTCTCGTCCTCCTTCATTCTGCTTCTCGTCCTCCTTCATCAGTGTCTCGTCCTCCTTCATTCTGCTTCTCGTCCTCCTTCATTCAGCGTCTCATCCTCCTTCATTCTGCTTCTCGTCCTCCTTCATCAGTGTCTCGTCCTCCTTCATTCTGCGTCTCGTCCTCCTTCATTCAGTGTCTCGTCCTCCTTCATTCTGCTTCTCACCCTCCTTCATTATGCTTCTCGTCCTCCTTCATTCAGTGTCTCGTCCTCCTTCTTTCTGTGTCTCGTCCTCCTTCATTTAGTGTCTCGTCCTCCTTCATTCTGCGTCTCGTCCTCCTTCATTCTGCTTCTCACCCTCCTTCATTATGCTTCTCGTCCTCCTTCATTCAGTGTCTTGTCCTCCTTCTTTCTGCATCTCGTCCTCCTTCTTTCTGCATCTCGTCCTCCTTCGTTCAGCATCTCATCCTCCTTCATTCTGCTTCTCGTCCTCCTTCATCAGTGTCTCGTCCTCCTTCATTCTGCGTCTCGTCCTCCTTCATTCAGGGTCTCGTCCTCCTTCATTCTGCTTCTCACCCTCCTTCATTATGCTTCTCGTCCTCCTTCATTCAGTGTCTCGTCCTCCTTCTTTCTGTGTCTCGTCCTCCTTCATTTAGTGTCTCGTCCTCCTTCATTCTGCGTCTCGTCCTCCTTCATTCTGCTTCTCACCCTCCTTCATTATGCTTCTCGTCCTCCTTCATTCAGTGTCTTGTCCTCCTTCTTTCTGCATCTCAACCTCCTTCATTCTGCATCTCGTCCTCCTTCATTCTGCTTCTCGTCCTCCTTCATCAGTGTCTCGTCCTCCTTCATTATGCATCTCGTCCTCCTTCATTCTGCTTCTCACCCTCCTTCATTATGCTTCTCGTCCTCCTTCTTTCTGTGTCTCGTCCTCCTTCATTCTGCGTCTCGTCCTCCTTCATTCTGCGTCTCGTCCTCCTTCATTCTGCGTCTCGTCCTCCTTCATCAGTGTCTCGTCCTCCTTCATTCAGCATCTCGTCCTCCTTCATTCAGTGTCTCGTCTTCCTTCATCAGTGTCTCATCCTCCTTCATTCTGCGTCTCGTCCTCCTTCATCAGTGTCTCGTCCTCCTTCATTCAGCGTCTCGTCCTCCTTCATTCAGCGTCTCGTCCTCCTTCATCAGTGTCTCGTCCTCCTTCATTCTGCTTCTCACCCTCCTGCATTATGCTTCTCGTCCTCCTTCATTCAGTGTCTCTTCCTCCTTCTTTCTGTGTCTCATCCTCCTTCATTTTGCGTCTCGTCCTCCTTCATTCAGCGTCTCGTCCTCCTTCATTCTGCGTCTCGTCCTCCTTCATCAGTTTCTCATCTTCCTTCATCAGTGTTTCGTCCTCCTTCATTCTGCTTCTCTTCCTCCTTCTTTCTGCAAACTGTCCTCCTTCATCAGTGTCTCGTCCTCCTTCATTCAGAGTCTCTTCCTCCTTCATCAGTGTCTCGTCTTCCTTCATCAGTGTCTCGTCCTCTTTCATTCAGCGTCTCGTCCTCCTTCATTCAGCGTCTCGTCCTCCTTCATCAGTGTCTCGTCCTCCTTCATTCTGCTTCTCACCCTCCTGCATTATGCTTCTCGTCTTCCTTCATTCAGTGTCTCTTCCTCCTTCTTTCTGTGTCTCATCCTCCTTCATTTTGCGTCTCGTCCTCCTTCATTCAGCGTCTCGTCCTCCTTCATTCTGCGTCTCGTCCTCCTTCATCAGTGTCTCGTCTTCCTTCATCAGTGTCTCGTCCTCCTTCATTTTGCGTCTCGTCCTCCTTCATTCTGCAAACTGTCCTCCTTCCTCAGTGTCTCGTCCTCCTTCATTCAGAGTCTCTTCCTCCTTCATCAGTGTCTCGTCCTCCTTCATCAGTGTCTCGTCCTCCTTCATTCAGCGTCTCGTCCTCCTTCATCAGTGTCTCGTCTTCCTTCATTCAGCGTCTCTTCCTCCTTCATCAGTGTCTCATCCTCCTTCATTCAGAGTCTCTTCCTCCTTCATCAGTGTCTCGTCCTCCTTCATTCTGTGTCTCTTCCTCCTTCTTTCTGTGTCTCCTCACTTTCTCGTCCTCCTTCTCGCATCAATCATGTGACTCTGAACCAATGATTATCCGCTTTGTGCCTTGCAAACAGCCTTTATCAGCTACGAGGAGCAAAGGTTTCCTACTAAACCAAAAACTTGTCTAACTCCAACCCACGCCTTTCTTAATTTTTCCACACCTCAAACCCACACCTACTTCTCTCCTAGAGTGAGCAATATTTATTCCTTGTAAAGCATTTACACGTGAGACTAAAGCTGCCAATGCTTTGGTTCCCGCTGAGCTGTGTTTTCCTTGTGTAGATGCTTTACAAACTCACTTTAAAAGAGTTCAAGAAAACAGTTAATTGGCAGCTAGTAAATTAGCTATCTGAATTAATTATGAGTTGCAGTCGAATTATGTGTTAATAAAGCGGTTATTATCACTCTGAGTAACTGTTACCATAGCTCTGAAGAATAAGATGTGTGAATATGCTTTAGAATAGTTTAATAATCATTTATTAACACGTTCTAAATTAGTCACTCATAACTGATAACTAACTGGTTTTAAAACAGTGAAAAGTTTAATTTATAAATGATTAACTGATCCTCAATAAAACATTAAATTAATGTTATTAAGCTTGTTGTATAGATGCATATTAACCAGTAATAAAGCCTTTAACTTATAATGTTTAGTAACTGCTTACGAATGTGTATTGACATGGAACCGATGCTTTAGAAATATAAATGAACTATTTCCCAATGCTTAGTAATTTATTCATATTGTGTAGTTATTATAAAGTGAAAAAAGTTGCAAAACAAACCTCTTTGAAGATACGGCTGAATAAATCATCCAATCACAGGCTGAGATGTTGAAATGTAGATGCATACAGCTTCCAGAACAAAACGAGCACTGACCTGCACAAAAACCCTTTTACAGTCTGCACAAACACAACAAACCGAGTTTCCCCTTCAGGTCTGAAGTGACTCTGATCTTTTTTTGTGCAAAACTAAACCACTTCTGTTCACATCCAATATTCCAGTCAACGTTTCAAAAGGAACGAAAGCGGCCCTTAATCTCGTCTCTTATGGGACTTAATGAGACTGGCAGCCAATAGAGAGCAAGCACAGAGATTTCTGAAGCCCTGAATTTTGCTCAACATTCAAGTTATCATTTAATTCAATTAAGGAAGAAGATAGTAGAGTTGTAATTCATCTTCAGGTTCACAAGCACACACTAACTCGCTCGCTGCTTTGCATCTCCTTCACACTCTCAGGCCCCTGACTCTCCTCTCTCTCTCTCTCTTTCTCTCTCTCTCTCTCCTCTCTCTCCCTCTCTCCTCTCTCCCTCTCTCTCTCTCTTTCTCTCTCTCTCTCCCTCTCTTCTCTCTG